>OX463233.1:152502379-152514879 GCA_949820135.1 Sylvilagus floridanus
CCGAGGCCTAAACCTAACCCGAACCCTACCACTAGAGCTAGCCCTATCCCTAGTCTAGCCCTAGCCCTAGCCCTATCCGTAGCCTTAACCCTAACCCTAACACTAACCCTAGCCCTAGCCCTATCCCTAGCCCTAGCACTTACCCTAACCCTAACCCTAACCCTAGCCCTAGCCCAAGCCCTAGCCCTAACCCTAGACCTAGCCCTAACCCTAACCCTAACCCTAACCCTAGCCCTAGCCATAGCCCTAGCGCTAGCCCTAGCCCTAACCCTAACCCTAGCCCTAGCCCTAGCCCTAGCCCTGGACTAGCCCTAGCACTAGACCTAGCCCTAGCCCTAGCCGTAGCCCTAACCCTAATCATAACCCTAGCCCTAGCCCGAACACTAACCCTAGCCCAAACCTAAACCTAACCCTAACACTAGCACTAGCCCTAACCCTAGCCCTAGCACTAACCTAACCCTAAACCTAACCCTAGCCCTAGCCCTAGCCCTAGCTCTAACCCTATCCCTAACCCTAGCCCTAGCCCTAGCCCTAGCCCAAGCCCTAGCCCTAAAACTAACCCTAGCCCTAGCCCTAGCCCTAGGCATAGCCTTAGCCCTATCCCTAGCCCTAGCCCTAGCCCTAGCCCTAACCCTATCCCTAGCCCTAGCCCTAACCCTAACCCTAACCCTAACCCTAACCATAGCCCTAGCCTTTGGCCTAGCCCTAGCCCTAGCCCTAGCCCTAAACCTAACCTAACCCTATCGCTAGCCCTATCCCTAGTCTAGCCCTAGCCCTAGCCCTAGCCCTAGCCCTAACCCTAACCCTAACCCTAACCCTAGCCCTAGACCTAACCCTAGCCCTAGCCCTAACCCTAACCCTAAACCTAACCCTAGCCCTAACCCTAGTCCTAGCCCTAACCCTAGCCCTAACCCTAACCCTAGCCCTAGGCCTAGCCCTAGACATAGCCCTAGCCTTAGCCCTAGCCCTAACCCTAACCCTAACACTAGCCCTAACCCTAACCCTAGCCCTAGCCCTAAACCTAACCCTAACCCTAGCGCTAGCCCTAGCCCTAGACTAGCCCTAAAGCTAGTCCTAGCCCTAGCCCTAGCGCAAGCTCTAACCCTAACACTAACCCTAACCCTAGCACTAGCCCAAGCCCTAGGCCTAGCCCTAGCCCTAACCCTAAACCTAACCCTAACCCTAGCCCTAGACCTAGCCCTAGCCCTAGCCCTAATCCTAACCTTTACCCTAGCCCCAGCCCTAGCCCTAGCCCTGGTCCCAGCCCTAGCCCTAGCCCAAGACCTAGCCCTAACCCTAAACCTAACCCTAGCCCTAACCCTAACCCTAGCCCTAGCACTAACCCTAGACCTAGCCCTAGCCTTAACCCTAACCCTAACTCTAACCCTAGCCCTCGACCTAAACCTAGCCCTATCCCTAACCCTAACCCTAAGCCTACTCCTACCCCTAGCCCTAACCATAACCCTAACCCTAGCTCTAGCCCTAGCCCTAGCCCTAGCAATAGCCCTAGCCCTAGCCCTAGCCCTAACCCTAACCATAACCCTGACCCTAACCCTAGCCCTAGCCTTAACACTAACCATAAACCTAGCCCTAGCCCTAGCACTAACCCTAGCCCTAATCCTAGACCTAGCCCTAGACCTAACCCTAACCCCAACCCTAAACCTACCCCTAGCCCTAGCCCTTACCCTAGCCCTAGCCCTAACCCTAACCCTAAACTTAACCCTAACCCTAGTCCTAAACCTAACCCTAACCCTAACACTAACCCTAGCCATAACCCTAACCCTAACCCTAGCCCTAGCCTTGCCCTATCCCTAGACCTAGACTTAACCCTACCCTAAATCTAGCCCTAACCCTAGCCCTAGCCCTAGCCATAGCCCTAGACCTAGCCCTAGGCCTAGCCCTAACCCTAACCCTAACACTAACCCTAGCCCTAGCCCTAGCCCTACTCTAGCCCTAGCCCAAGCCTTAACCCTAGCCCTAGCCCTAGCCCTAACCCTAACCCTAACCCTAACCATAGCCCTAGCCCTAGTCCTAGTCTAGCCCTAGCCCTAGCCGTAACCCTAACACTAAACCTAACCCTAGCCCTAACCCTAAACCTAGACCTACCCCTAGCCCTAGCCCTAACCCTATCCCCTCCCTAGCTCTAGCCCTAGTACTTGCCCTACCCCTAGCCCGAGCCCAAACCCTAAAACTAACCCTAACCCTAGACCTAACGCTAAACCTAACACTAACCCTAACCCTAACCCTAGCCCTAGCCCTTGCCCTAGCCCTAGCCCTATCCCTAGTCCTAAACTTAACCCTAACCCTAACCCTAGCCCTAGCCCTAACCCTAACCCTTGCCCTAGAGCTAGCCATAGCCCTAGCCCTAACCCTAACCCTAGCCCCCGCCCTATGCCTAGCCCTTGCCCTAGCCCTAGCCCTAGCCCTACTCTAACCCTAACCCTAACCCTAGCCCTAACCCTAACGCTAGCCCCAGCCCTAGACCTAGCCCTAGCCCTAACCCTAACCCTAGACTTGCCCTAGCCCTAAAGCTAAACCTAGTCCTAGACCTAACCCTAACCCTAACCCTAACCCTAGCCCTAGCCCTAGCACTAGTCTTGCCCTAGCCCTGGCCCTAGCTCTAACCCTAACCCTAACCCTAAACCTAAACCTAGCCCTAGACCTAACCCTAACCCTAACCTTGCCCTAGCCATAGCACTAGTCTTGTCCTAGCCATAGCCCTAGCTCTAACCCTAACCCTAACCCTAAACCTAACCCTAGCCCTAGACCTAACCCTATCCCTAGCCCTAACCCTAACCCTAACTCTAACCCTAGCCCTAGCCCTAGCCCTTGCCCTAGCCCTAACCCTAACCTTAACCCTATCCCTCGCCCTTACCCTAACGCTAAAGCTAGCCCTAGCCATGGCCCTAACCCTAACGCTAACACTAATACTAGCCCTAGCCTAACCCTAGCCCTAGCCATAGCCCTAATCCTAACCCTAACCCTAACCCTAGCCCTAAACCTAACCCTAGACCTAGCCCTAGACCTAGCCCTAAACCTAACCCTAACCCTAGCCCTAGCCCTAGCCCTAGCCCTAACCCTAACCGTAACACTAACCCTAGCCCTAGCCTTAACTCTAACCCTAAGCCTAGCCCTAGCCCTAGCCTTAGCCCTAGCCCTAGCCCTAGCCCTAAACCTAACCCTAGCCCTAGCCCTAGCCCTAGCCCTAGCCCAAGCCCTAAACCTATCCCTAACCCTAACCCTAGCCCTTGCCCTAACCCTAGCCCTAGCCCAAACCCTAACCCTAACCATAGCCCTAAACCCAACCCTACCCCTACCCCTAGCCCTAGCCCTAACCCTAACCCTAACCCTAACCCTATCCATAGCCCTAGACCTAGACCTAGTCCTTGCCCTACCCCTAGCCCTAGCCCTAAACTTAACCCTAACCCTAACTCTAGCCCTAACCCTAAACCTAGCCCTAACCCTTACACTAACCCTAACCCTAGCCCTAGCCCTTGCCCTAGTCCTAACCGTAACCCTAACCTAACCCTAACCCTAACCCTAACCCTAACCCTAACCCTAACCCTAAACCTAGCCCTAGCCCTAGCCCTTGCCCTAGCCCTAACCCTAACCCTAACCCTAAACCTAACCCTAACCCTAACTCTAGCCCTAACCCTAAACCTAGCCCTAACCCTTCCCCTAACCCTAACCCTAGCCCTAGCCCTTGCCCTAGCCCTAGCCCTATCCCTAGTCCTATCCGTAACCCTAACCCTAACCCTAACCCTAAACCCTAACCCTAACCCTAAACCTAGCTCTAGCCCTAGCCTTTGCCCTAGCCCTAACCCTAACCCTAGCCCTAGCCCTAGTCTAGACCTAGACCTAGCCCTAGCCCTAGCCCTAACCCTAACCCTAACCCTAACCCTGGCCCTAGCCCTTGCCCTAGCCCTAGACCTAGCCCTAGTACTAACCCTAACCCTAACCCTAACCCTAACCCTAAACCTAGCCCTAGCCCTAGCCCTTGCCCTAGCCCTAAACCTAAACCTAGCCCTAGCCCCAGGCATAGCCCTAGCCCTAAACCTTGCCCTAGCCCTAGACCTAGCCCTAGTCCTAACCCTAACCCTAACCCTAACCCTAACCCTAACCCTAACCCTAGCCCTAGCCCTAGCCCTTGCCCTAGCCCTAACCCTAAGCCTAGACCTAGACCTAGCCCTTGCCCTAGCCCTAACCTTAACACTAACCCTAACACTAACCCTAACCCTAACCCTCGACCTAGCCTTAACCCTAACCCTAAACCTAGCCCTAGCCCTAGCCCTAACCCTAGCCGTAACCCTAGCCCTAACCCTAGACCTAGTCCTAACCCTAGCCCTATCCCTAACCCTAACCCTAACCCTAGCCCTAGCCCTAGCCCTAGCCCTAGCCCTAGCCCTAGCCTTAACCCTAACCATAACTCTAACCCTAGCCCTAGACCTAACCCTAGCCCTATCCTTAAACCTAACCCTAACCCTAGCCCTAGAACTAGCAAAACTCTAACCCTAACCCTAGATCTGCCCTAACCCTAGCCATAGCCATAGCCCTAAACCTAAACCTAGCCCTAGCCCTAGGCATAGCCCTAGCCCTAAACCTTGCCCTAGCCCTAGACCTAGCCCTAGTCCTAACCCTAACCCTAACCCTAACCCTAAACCTAGCCCTAGCCCTAGCCCTAGCCCTAGCCCTAGCCTTAACCCTAACCATAACTCTAACCCTAGCCCTAGACCTAACCCTAGCCCTATCCTCAAACCTAACCCTAACCCTAGCCCTAACTCTAACCCTAACCCTAGATCTGCCCTAACCCTAGCCCTAGCCATAGCCCTAGCCCTAGCCCTAGCCCTAACCCTAACCATAACCCGAACCCTAACCCTAGCCCTAGCCTTAACCCTAACCATAACACTAGCCCTAGCCCTTGCCCTAACCCTAGCCCTAAACCTAGCCCTAGCCTTAAACCTAGCCCTAGCCCTAACCCAGACCCTAACTCTAGCCCTAGCCCTAGACCTAACCCGAGCCCTAGCCCTAACCCTAACCCTAAACCTAAACCTAACCCTAGCCATAAACCTAACCCTAACCCTAACACTAACCCTAGCCATAACCCTAACCCTAAACCTAGCCCTAGCCCTAGCCCTATTCCTAGACCTAGCCCTAACCCTAACCCTAACCCTAACCCTAACCCTAACCCTAACCCTAACCCTAGACCTAGCCCTAGTCCTAGCCCTAGGCCTTGCCCTAACCCTAACCCTAACATTAACCCTAGCCCTAGCCATAGCCCTAGTCTAGCCCTAGCCCTAGCCTTAGCCCTAACACTAACCCTAACCCTAGCCCTAGCCCTAGCCCTAGTCTAGCCCTAGCCCTAGCCCTAGCCCTAACCCTAACCATAACCCTAGCCCTAGCCCAAACACTAACCCTAGCCCAAACCTAAACCTAACACTAGCCCTAGCCCTAGCCGTAGCCCTAACCCTAAACCTAACCCTAGCCCTAACCCTAGGCCATGCCCTAGCCCTAGCCCTAACCCTAACCCTAACCCTAACCCTGGCCCTAGCCCTTGCCCTAGCCCTAGACCTAGCCCTAGTACTAACCCTAACCCTAACCCTAACCCTAACCCTAAACCTAGCCCTAGCCCTAGCCCTTGCCCTAGCCCTAAACCTAAACCTAGCCCTAGCCCCAGGCATAGCCCTAGCCCTAAACCTTGCCCTAGCCCTAGACCTAGCCCTAGTCCTAACCCTAACCCTAACCCTAACCCTAACCCTAAACCTAACCCTAGCCCTAGCCCTAGCCCTTGCCCTAGCCCTAACCCTAACCCTAGACCTAGACCTAGCCCTTGCCCTAGCCCTAACCTTAACACTAACCCTAACACTAACCCTAACCCTAACCCTCGACCTAGCCTTAACCCTAACCCTAAACCTAGCCCTAGCCCTAGCCCTAACCCTAGCCGTAACCCTAGCCCTAGCCCTAGACCTAGTCCTAACCCTAGCCCTATCCCTAACCCTAACCCTAACCCTAGCCCTAGCCCTAGCCCTAGCCCTAGCCCTAGCGCTAGCCTTAACCCTAACCATAACTCTAACCCTAGCCCTAGACCTAACCCTAGCCCTATCCTTAAACCTAACCCTAACCCTAGCCCTAGAACTAGCAAAACTCTAACCCTAACCCTAGATCTGCCCTAACCCTAGCCATAGCCATAGCCCTAAACCTAAACCTAGCCCTAGCCCTAGGCATAGCCCTAGCCCTAAACCTTGCCCTAGCCCTAGACCTAGCCCTAGTCCTAACCCTAACCCTAACCCTAACCCTAAACCTAGCCCTAGCCCTAGCCCTAGCCCTAGCCCTAGCCTTAACCCTAACCATAACTCTAACCCTAGCCCTAGACCTAACCCTAGCCCTATCCTCAAACCTAACACTAACCCTAGCCCTAACTCTAACCCTAACCCTAGATCTGCCCTAACCCTAGCCCTAGCCATAGCCCTAGCCCTAGCCCTAGCCCTAACCCTAACCATAACCCGAACCCTAACCCTAGCCCTAGCCTTAACCCTAACCATAACACTAGCCCTAGCCCTTGCCCTAACCCTAGCCCTAAACCTAGCCCTAGCCTTAAACCTAGCCCTAGCCCTAACCCAGACCCTAACTCTAGCCCTAGCCCTAGACCTAACCCGAGCCCTAGCCCTAACCCTAACCCTAAACCTAAACCTAACCCTAGCCATAAACCTAACCCTAACCCTAACACTAACCCTAGCCATAACCCTAACCCTAAACCTAGCCCTAGCCCTAGCCCTATTCCTAGACCTAGCCCTAACCCTAACCCTAACCCTAACCCTAACCCTAACCCTAACCCTAACCCTAACCCTAGACCTAGCCCTAGTCCTAGCCCTAGGCCTTGCCCTAACCCTAACCCTAACATTAACCCTAGCCCTAGCCATAGCCCTAGTCTAGCCCTAGCCCTAGCCTTAGCCCTAACACTAACCCTAACCCTAGCCCTAGCCCTAGCCCTAGTCTAGCCCTAGCCCTAGCCCTAGCCCTAACCCTAACCATAACCCTAGCCCTAGCCCAAACACTAACCCTAGCCCAAACCTAAACCTAACACTAGCCCTAGCCCTAGCCGTAGCCCTAACCCTAAACCTAACCCTAGCCCTAACCCTAGGCCATGCCCTAGCCCTAGCTCTAACCCTATCCCTAACCCGAGCCCTAGCCCTACCCCTAGCCCTAGCCCTAACCCAAACCATAACCCTAGCCCTAGCCCAAGCACTAACCCTAGCATAAACCTAAACCTAAGCCTAGGCCTAGCCGTAGCCCTAACCCTAAACCTAACCCTAGCCCTAATCCTAGGCCATGCCCTAGCCCTAGCTCTAACCCTATCCCTAACCCGAGCCCTAGCCCTAGCCCTAGCCCTAGCCCTAAACCTAACCCTAGCCCTAGCCTTAGCCCTAGGCATAGCCCTAGCCCTAGCCCTAGCCCTAGCCATAGCCCTAACCCTAAACCTAACCCTAAAACTATCCCTAGCCCTAGCCCTAGCCTTAGTCCTTGCCCTAACCCTAGAACTAGCCCTAACCCTAACCCTAGCCCTAATCCTAAACCTAGTTCTAACCCTAACCCTAACCCTAGCCCTAGCCCTTGCCCTAGCTCTATCCCTAGTCCTAACCCTAACCCTAACCATAAACCTAACCCTAGCCTTAGCCCTAGCCCTAGCCCTAACCCTATCCCAAACCCTAGCATAGCCCTAGCCCTAGCCCTAGCCCTAACTCTAACCCTAGCCCCAATCCTAGCCCTAGCCCTTGCCCTAGCCCTAGCCCTAGCCCTAACCCTAACCCTAACCCTAACCCTAGCCCTAACCCTAACCCTAGCCCCAGCCCAAGCCCTAGAAATAGCCCTAACCCTAACCCTAACCCTAAACCTAACCCTAGCCCTAGACCTAACCCTAGCCCTAGCCCTAAACCTAACCCTAACCCTAGCCCTAGCCCTAGCCCCAGCCCTAACCCTAACCCTAACACTAACCCTAGCCCTAACCCTAGCCGCAGTCTAGCCCTAGCCCTAGACCTAGCCCGAGCCCTAAACCTAACCCGAACCCTACCACTAGAGCTAGCCCTATCCCTAGTCTAGCCCTAGCCCTAGCCCTATCCGTAGCCCTAACCCTAACCCTAACACTAACCCTAGCCCTAGCGCTAACCCTAGCCCTAGCACTTACCCTAACCCTAACCCTAACCCTAGCCCTAGCCCAAGCCCTAGCCCTAACCCTAGACCTAGCCCTAACCCTAACCCTAACCCTAACCCTAGCCCTAGCCACAGCCCTAGCGCTAGCCCTAGCCCTAACCCTAACCCTAGCCCTAGCCCTAGCCCTAGCCCTGGACTAGCCCTAGCACTAGACCTAGCCCTAGCCCTAGCCCTAGCCCTAACCCTAATCATAACCCTAGCCCTAGCCCGAACACTAACCCTAGCGCAAACCTAAACCTAACACTAACACTAGCACTAGCCCTAGCCCTAGCCCTAGCACTAGCCCTAACCCTAACCCTAACCCTAGCCCTAGCCCTAGCCCTAGCTCTAACCCTATCCCTAACACTATCCCTAGCCCTAGCCCTAGCCCTAGCCCTAGCCCTTGCCCTAAACCTAACCCTAGCCCTAGCCCTAGCCCTAGGCATAGCCCTAGCCCTATCCCTAGCCCTAGCCCTAGCCCTAAACCTAACCCTAACCCTAGCCCTAGCCCTAGCCCTAGCGCTATCCCTAGCCATAAACCTAGCCCTAGCCCTAGCACTAACCCTAACCCGACCGTAACCCTAACCCTAGCCTTAACCCTAACCCTAACACTAGCCCTAACCCTAACCCTAACCCTAACCCTAGCCTTAGCCCTAGCCCTAGCACTAGCCCTAACCCTATCCCTAGCCCTAGCCCTAACCCTAACCCTAACCCTAACCCTAACCATAGCCCTAGCATTTGCCCTAGCCCTAGCCCTAGCCCTAGCCCTAGCCCTAGCCCTAACCCTAACCTAACCCTAGCGCTAGCCCTATCCCTAGTCTAGACCTAGCCCTAGCCCTAGCCCTAGCCCTAACCCTAACCCTAGCCCTAACCCTAGCCCTAGACCTAACCCTAGCCCTAGCCCTAACCCTAACCCTAAACCTAACCCTAGCCCTAACCCTAGTCCTAGCCCTAACCCTAGCCCTAACCCTAACCCTAGCCCTAGCCCTAGCCTTAGACATAGCCCTAGCCCTAGCCTTAACCCTAACCCTAACCCTAACACTAGCCCTAACCCTAACCCTAGCCCTAGCCCTAAACCTAACCCTAACCCTCGCGCTAGCCCTAGCCCTAGACTAGCCCTAAAGCTAGTCCTAGCCCTAGCCCTAGCGCTAGCCCTAACCCTAACACTAACCCTAACCCTAGCACTAGCACAAGCCCTAGGCCTAGCCCTAGCCCTAACCCTAAACCTAAACCTAACCCTAGCCCTAGCCCTAGACCTAGCCCTAGCCCTAATCCTAACCTTAACCCTAGCCCCAGCCCTAGCCCTAGCCCTGGTCCCAGCCCTAGCCCTAGCCCAAGACCTAGCCCTAACCCTAAACCTAACCCTAGCCCTAACCCTAACCCTAGCCCTAGCCCTAACCCTAGACCTAGCCCTAGCCTTAACCCTAACCCTAACTCTAACCCTAGCCCTCGACCTAAACCTAGCCCTATCCCTAACCCTAACCCTAACCCTAGTCCTACCCCTAGCCCTAACCCTAACCCTAGCCCTAGCTCTAGCCCTAGCCCTAGCCCTAGCAATAGCCCTAGCCCTAGCCCTAACCCTAACCATAACCCTGACCCTAATCCTAGCCCTAGCCTTAACACTAACCATAACACGAGCCCTAGCCCTAGCCCTAACCCTAGCCCTAATCCTAGACCTAGCCCTAGCCCTAGCCCTAACCCCAACCCTAAACTTACCCCTAGCCCTAGCCCTAACCCTAGCCCTAGCCCTAACCCTAACCCTAAACTTAACACTAACCCTAGCCCTAAACCTAACCCTAATCCTAACACTAACCCTAGCCATAACCCTAACCCTAACCCTAGCCCTAGCCTTGCCCTATCCCTAGACCTAGACTTAACCCTAACCCTAACCCTAGCCCTAACCCTAGCCCTAGCCCTAGCCATAGCCCTAGCCCTAGCCCTAGGCCTAGCCCTAACCCTAACCCTAACACTAACCCTAGCCCTAGCCCTAGCCCTACTCTAGCCCTAGCCCAAGCCTTAGCCCTAGCCCTAGCCCTAGCCCTAACGCTAACCCTAACCCTAACCCTAGCCCTAGCCCTAGTCCTAGTCTAGCACTAGCCCTAGCCCTAGCCGTAACCCTAACACTAACCCTAACCCTAGCCCTAACCCTAACCCTAGACCTACCCCTAGCCCTATCCCTAACCCTATCCCCTCCCAAGCTCTAGCCCTAGTACTTGCCCTACACCTAGCCAGAGCCCAAACCCTTAAACTAACCCTAAACCTAGACCTAACGCTACACCTAACACTAACCCTAACCCTAACTCTAGCCCTAGCCCTTGCCCTAGCCCTAGCCCTATCCCTAGTCCTAAACTTAACCCTAACCCTAACCCTAGCCCTAGCCCTAGCCCTAGCCCTAACCCTATCCCTGGCCCTAGACCTAGCCATAGCCCTAGCCCTAACCCTAATCCTAGCCCCCGCCCTATGCCTAGCCCTTGCCCTAGCCCTAGCCCTAGCCCTAACTCTAAACCTAACCCTAACCCTAGCCCTAACCCTAACGCTAGCCAAAGCCCTAGACCTAGCCCTAGCCCTAACCCTAACCCTAGCCCTAGCCCTAGCCCTAAACCTAACCCTAGTCCTAGACCTAACACTAACCCTAACCCTAACCCTAGCCCTAGCCCTAGCACTAGTCTTGCCCTAGCCCTGGCCCTAGCTCAACCCTAACCCTAACCCTAACCCTAAACCTAAACCTAAACCTAGCCCTAGACCTAACCCTAACCCTAACCTTGCCCTAGCCCTAGCACTAGTCTTGTCCTAGCCCTAGCCCTAGCTCTAACCCTAACCCTAACCCTAAACCTAACCCTAGCCCTAGACCTAACCCTAACCCTAGCCCTAACCCTAACCCTAACTCTAAACCTAGCCCTAGCCCTAGCCCTTGCCCTAGCCCTAAACCTAAACTTAACCCTATCCCTCGCCCTTACCATAACGCTAAAGCTAGCCCTAGCCATAGCCCTAACCCTAACCATAACTCTAACCCTAGCCCTAGACCTAACCCTAGCCCTATCCTTAACCCTAACCCTAGCCCTAGCCCTAACTCTAACCCTAACCCTAGATCTGCCCTAACCCTAGCCCTAGCCCTAGCCCTAGCCCTAGCCCTAACCCTAACCATAACCCGAACCCTAATCCTAGCCCTAGCCTTATCCTTAACCATAACACTAGCCCTAGCCCTTGCCCTAACCCTAGCCCAAAACCTAGCCCTAGCCCTAACCCTAGCCCTAGCCCTAACCAAGACCCTAACTCTAGCCCTAGCCCTAGACCTAACACGAGCCCTAGCCTTAACCCTAACCCTAAACCTAACCCTAACCATAGCCCTAAAACTAACCATAACCCTAACACTAACCCTAGCCATAACCCTAACCCTAAAACTAGCCCTAGCCCTATTCCTAGACCTAGCCCTTACCCTAACCCTAACCCTAGCCCTAACCCTAACCCTAGCCCTAGCCCTAGTCCTAGCCCTATGCCTTGCCCTAACCCTAACCCTAACACTAACCCTAGCCCTAGCCATAGCCCTAGTCTAGACCTAGCCCTAGCCTTAGCCCTAACACTAACCCTAACCCTAGCCCTAGCCCTAGCCCTAGTCTAGCCCTAGCCCTAGCCCTATCCCTAACCCTAACCATAACCCTAGCCCTAGCCCTAGTCCTAACACTAGCCCTAGCCCTAACCCTAAACCTAACCCTAGCCCTAACCCTAACCCTAACCCTAGCCCTAGCCCTAGCCCTAGACTAGACCTAGACCTAACCCTAGCCCTAGCCCTAACCCTAACCCAAGCCCTAGCCCTAGCCCTAGACTAGACCTAGCACTAGACCTAGCCCTAGCGCTAGCCCTAGCCCTAACCCTAATCATAACCCTAGCCCTAGCCCAAACACTAACCCTAGCCCAAACCTAAACCTAACCCTAGCCCTAGCCCTAGCCGTAGCCCTAACCCTAAACCTAACCCTAGACCGAACCCTAGGCCATGCCCTAGCCCTAGCTCTAACCCTATCGCTAACCCGAGCTCTAGCCCTAGCCCTAGCCCTAACCCAAACCATAACCCTAGCCCTAGCCCAAACACTAACCCTAGCATAAACCTAAACCTAACCCTAGTCCTAGCCGTAGCCCTAACCCTAAACCTAACCCTAGCCCTAAACCTGGGCCATGCCCTAGCCCTAGCTCTAACCCTATCCCTAAACCGAGCCCTAGCCCTAGCCGTAGCCCTAGGCCTAAACCTAACCCTAGCACTAGCCTTAGCCCTAGGCATAGCCCTAGCCCTAGCCCTAGCCCTAGCCGTAACCCTAACCCAA
>OX463233.1:152519879-152527379 GCA_949820135.1 Sylvilagus floridanus
CTAACCCTAGCCCTAGCCTTAACACTAAACATAACCCTAGACCTAGCCCTAGCCATAACCCTAGCCCTAATCCTAGACCTAGACCTAGCCCTAGCCCTAACCCCAACCCTAACCCTACCCCTAGCCCTAGCCAAAACCCTAGCCCTAGCCCTAGCCCTAACCCTAAACGTAACCCTAACCCTAGCCCTAAACCTAACCCTAACCCTAAC
This sequence comes from Sylvilagus floridanus, assembly GCA_949820135.1. Taxonomy (NCBI): domain Eukaryota; kingdom Metazoa; phylum Chordata; class Mammalia; order Lagomorpha; family Leporidae; genus Sylvilagus; species Sylvilagus floridanus. The sequence goes on from OX463233.1 coordinate 152,520,089, forward strand.
ACTAACCCTAGCCATAACCCTAACCCTAACCCTAGCCCTAGCCTTGCCCTATCCCTAGACCTAGACTTAACCCTAACCCTAACCATAGCCCTAACCCTAGACCTAGCCCTAGCCATAGCCCTAGCCCTAGCCCTAGGCCTAGCCCTAACCCTAACCCTAACACTAACCCTAGCCCTAGCCCTAGCCCTACTCTAGCCCTATCCCAAGCCTTAGCCCTAGCCCTAGCCCTAGCCCTAACCCTAACCCTAACCCTAACCCTAGCCCTAGCCCTAGTCCTAGTCTAGCCCTAGCCCTAGCCCTAGCCGTAACCCTAACACTAACCCTAACCCTAGCCCTAACCCTAACCCTAGACCTACCCCTAGCCCTAGCCCTAACCCTATCCCCTCCCTAGCTCTAGCCCTAGTACTTGCCCTACCCCTAGCCCGAGTCCAAACCCTAAAACTAAACCTAACCCTAGACCTAACGCTAAACCTAACACTAACCCTAACCCTAACCCTATCCCTATCCTTGCCCTAACCCTAGCCCTATCCCTAGTCCTAAACTTAACCCTAACCCTAACCCTAGCCCTAGCCCTAGCCCTAGCCCTAACCCTAACCCTAGCCCTAGACCTAACCCTAACCCTAACCCTAACCCTAACCCTAGCCCTAGCCCTAGCACTAGTCTTGCCCTAGCCCTGGCCCTAGCTCTAACCCTAACCCTAACCCTAAACCTAAACCTAGCCCTAGACCTAACCCTAACCCTAACCTTGCCCTAGCCCTAGCACTAGTCTTGTCCTAGCCCTAGCCCAAGCTCTAACCCTAACCCTAACCCTAACCCTAATCCTAGCCCTAGCCCTAGCCCTAGCCCTAACCCTAACCCTAACCCTAACCCTAACCCTAACCCTAGCCCTAACCCTAAACCTAGCCCTAGCCCAAACCTAGCCCTAACCCTAACACTAACCATAATCCGAGCCCTAGCCCTAGCCCTAGTCCTTGCCCTAACCCTAGATCTAGCCCTAACCCTAACCCTAACCCTTACCCTAGCCCTAGCCCTAAACCTAACCCTAGACCCAGCCCTAGCCCTAGCCCTAGCCCTAGCCCTAACACTAACCCTAGCCATAGCCCTAGCCCTAGCCCTAGCCCTAACCCTAACCCTAGTCCCAGCCCTAGCCCTAGCCCTTGCCGTAGCCCTAGCCCTAGCCCTAACCCTAACCCTAACCCTTACCCTAGCCCTAGCCATAACCCTAGCCCCAGACCTAGCCCTAGCAATAGCCCTAACCCTAACCCTAACCCTAGCCCTAGCCCTAGCCCTAGCCCTAACCCGAACCCTGGCCCTAGCCCTAACCCTAACCCTAACCCTAGCCCTAACCCTAACCCTAGCCCTAGCCCTACCCTAGCCCTAGCCCTAACTCTAACCCTAGCCCTAACCCAAGCCCTACCCTAGCCCTAGCCCTAACCCTAGCCCTATCCCTAAACCTAAACCTAACCCTAACCCTAACCCTAACCCTAACCCTAGCCCTAACACTAACCCTAGCCATAGCCCTAACCCTAACCCTAACCCTAACCCTAGTCCTAGCCCTAGCCCTAGTCTAGCCCTAGCCCTAGCCCTAGCCCTAGCCCTAACCCTAACCCTAAACCTAACCATTGCCCTAGCTCTAACCCTAGCCCTAACCCTAATCCTAACCCTAACCCTAGTCCTAGCCTTAACCCGAGCCCTAGCTCTAACCCTAACCCTAACCCTAACCCTATCCCTAGCCCTAGCCCTAGCCTTAGTCCTTGCCCTACCCCTAGCCCTAGCCCTAACCCTAACCCTAACCCTAGCCCTAACCCTAAACCTTGCCCTAACCCTAACCCTAACACTAGCCCTAGCCCCTGCCCTAGCCCTAGCCCTATCCCTAGCCATAACCCTAACCCCAACCATAACCCTAACCCTAGCCTTTGCCCTAGCCCTAGCCCTAACCCTAACCCTACCCTAGCCATAGCCCTAGCCCTAGCCATAGTCCTAACACTAACCCTAGCCCCAGCGCTAGCCCTAGCCTTTGCCCTAGCCCTAGCCCTAACCCTCACCCTACCCTAGTCCTAGCCCTAGCCCTAGCCCTAGCCCTAAACCTAACCCTAACCCTAGCCCTAGCCCTAGCCCTAGCGCTATCCCTAGCCATAGACCTAGCCCTAGCCCTAGCCCTAACCCTAACCCGAACCGTAACCCTAACCCTAGCCTTAACCCTAACCCTAACACTAGCCCTAGCCCTAAACCTAACCCTAACCCTAGCCCTAGCCCTAGCCCTAGCCCTAACCCTATCCCTAGCCCTAGCCCTAACCCTAACCCTAACCCTAACCCTAATCATAGCCCTAGCCTTTGCCCTAGCCATAGCCCTAACCCTAACCTAACCCAAGCGCTAGCCCTATCCCTAGTCTAGCCCTAGCCCTAGCCCTAGCCCTAGCCCTAGACCTAACCCTAACCCTAACTCTAACCCTAGCCCTATCCCTAACCCTAGCCCTAGCCCTAACCCTAACCCTAAACCTAACCCTAGCCCTAACCCTAGTCCTAGCCCTAACCCTAGCCCTAACCCTAACCCTAGCCCTAGCCCTAGCCCTAGACATAGCCCTAGCCCTAGCCCTAAACCTAACCCTAACCCTAGCGCTAGCCCTAGCACTAGACTAGCCCTAAAGCTAGTCCTAGCCCTAGCCCTAGCGCTAGCCCTAACCCTAACACTAACCCTAACCCTAGCACTAGCCCAAGCCCTAGGCCTAGCCTTAGCCCTAACCCTAACCCTAACCCTAACCCTAGCCCTAGCCCTAGCCCTAGCCCTAGCCCTAATCCTAACCTTAACCCTAGCCCCAGCCATAGCCCTAGCCCAAGACCTAGCCCTAACCCTAAACCTAACCCTAGCCCTAACCCTAACCCTAGCCCTAGCCCTAACCCTAGACCTAGCCCTAGCCTTAACCCTAACCCTAACCCTAACCCTAGTCCTACCCCTAGCCCTAACCCTAACCCTAACCCTAGCTCTAGCCCTAGCCCTAGCCCTAGCAATAGCCCTAGCCCTAGCCCTAACCTTAACCCTAAACCTGACCCTAACCCTAGCCCTAGCCTTAACACTAACCATAACCCTAGACCTAGCCCTAGCCCTAAACCTAGCCCTAATCCTAGACCTAGACCTAGCCCTAGCCCTAACCCCAACCCTAACCCTACCCCTAGCCCTAGCCCTAACCCTAGCCCTAGCCCTAGCCCTAACCCTAAACGTAACCCTAACCCTAGCCCTAAACCTAACCCTAACCCTAACACTAACCCTAGCCATAACCCTAACCCTAACCCTAGCCCTAGCCTTGCCCTATCCCTAGACCTAGACTTAACCCTAACCCTAACCCTAGCCCTAACCCTAGCCCTAGCCCTAGCCATAGCCCTAGCCCTAGCCCTAGGCCTAGCCCTAACCCTAACCCTAACACTAACCCTAGCCCTAGCCCTAGCCCTACTCTAGCCCTATCCCAAGCCTTAGCCCTAGCCCTAGCCCTAGCCCTAACCCTAACCCTAACCCTAACCCTAGCCCTAGCCCTAGTCCTAGTCTAGCCCTAGCCCTAGCCCTATAACTATCCCTAACCCTAGCATAGCCCTAGCCCTAGCCCTAGCCCTAGCCCTAACCCTAACCCTAGCCCCAGCCCTAGCCCTAGCCCTTGCCCTAGCTCTAGCCCTAACCCTAACCCTAACCCTAAACCTAACCCTAGCCCTAGACCTAACCCTAGCCCTAGCCCTAACCCTAACCCTAACCCTAGCCCTAGCCCTAGCCCTAGCCCCAGCCCAAACCCTAACCCTAACACTAACCCTAACCCTAGCCCTAGCCACAGTCTAGCCCTAGCCCTAGTCCTAGCCCGAGCCCTAAACCTAACCCGAACCCTAACACTAGAGCTAGCCCTATCCCTAGTCTAGCCCTAGCCCTAGCCCTCTCCGTAGCCCTAACCCTAACCCTAACACTAACCCTAGCCCTAGCCCTAACCCTAGCCCTAGCACTTACCCTAACCCTAAACCTAACCCTAGCCCTAGCCCAAGCCCTAGCCCTAAACCTAGCCCTAGCCCTAACCCTAACCCTAACCCTAACCCTAGCCCTAGCCATAGCCCTTGCGCTAGCCCTAGCCCTAACCCTAACCCTAGCCCTAGCCCTAGCCCTAGCCCTGGACTAGCCCTAGCACTAGACCTAGCCCTAGCCCTAGACCTAGCCCTAACCCTAATCATAACCCTAGCCCTAGCCCGAACACTAACCCTGGCCCAAACCTAAAACTAACCCTAACACTAGCACTAGCCCTAGCCCTAGCCCTAGCCCTAGCACTAGCCCTAACCCTAACCCTAACCCTAGCCCTAGCCCTAGCCCTAGCTCTAACCCTATCCCTAACCCTAGCCCTAGCCCTATCCCTAGCCCTAGCCCTAGCCCTAAACCTAACTCTAGCCCTAGCCCTAGCCCTAGGCATGGCCCTAGCCCTATCCCTAGCCCTAGCCCTAGCCCTAAACCTAACCCTAACCCTAGCCCTAGCCCTAGCCCTAGCGCTATCCCTAGCCATAGACCTAGCCCTAGCCCTAGCCCTAACCCTAACCCGCACCGTAACCCTAACCCTAGCCTTAACCCTAACCTAACACTAGCCCTAGCCCTAAACCTAACCCTAACCCTAGCCCTAGCCCTAGCCCTAGCACTAGCCCTAACCCTATCCCTAGCCCTAGCCCTAACCCTAACCCTAACCCTAACCCTAATCATAGCCCTAGCCTTTGCCCTAGCCCTAGCCCTAACCCTAACCTAACCCAAGCGCTAGCCCTATCCCTAGTCTAGCCCTAGCCCTAGCCCTAGCCCTAGCCCTAGCCCTAACCCTAACCCTAACTCTAACCCTAGCCCTATCCCAAACCCTAGCCCTAGCCCTAACCCTAACCCTAAACCTAAACCTATCCCTATCCCTAGTCCTAGCCCTAACCCTAGCCCTAACCCTAACCCTAGACCTAGACCTAGCCCTAGACATAGCCCTAGCCCTAGCCCTAGCCCTAACCCTAACCCTAACACTAGCCCTAACCCTAACCCTAGCCCTAGCCCTAAACCTAACCCTAACCCTAGCGCTAGCCCTAGCCCTAGACTAGCCCTAAAGCTAGTCCTAGCCCTAGCCCTAGCGCTAGCCCTAACCCTAACACTAACCCTAACCCTAGCACTAGCCCAAGCCCTAGGCCGAGCCTTAGCCCTAACCCTAACCCTAACCCTAACCCTAGCCCTAGACCTAGCCATAGCCCTAGCCCTAGACCTAATCCTAACCTTAACCCTAGCCCCAGCCATAGCCCTAGCCCAAGACCTAGCCCTAACCCTAAACCTAACCCTAGCCCTAACCCTAACCCTAGCCCTAGCCCTAACCCTAGACCTAGCCCTAGCCTTAACCCTAACCCTAACTCTAACCCTAGCCCTCGACCTAAACCTAGCCCTATCCCTAACCCTAACCCTAACCCTAGTCCTACCCCTAGCCCTAACCCTAACCCTAACCCTAGCTCTAGCCCTAGCCCTAGCCCTAGCAATAGCCCTAGCCCTAGCCCTAGCCCTAACCCTAACCCTAACCCTGACCCTAACCCTAGCCCTAGCCTTAACACTAAACATAACCCTAGACCTAGCCCTAGCCATAACCCTAGCCCTAATCCTAGACCTAGACCTAGCCCTAGCCCTAACCCCAACCCTAACCCTACCCCTAGCCCTAGCCAAAACCCTAGCCCTAGCCCTAGCCCTAACCCTAAACGTAACCCTAACCCTAGCCCTAAACCTAACCCTAACCCTAACACTAACCCTAGCCATAACCCTAACCCTAACCCTAGCCCTAGCCTTGCCCTATCCCTAGACCTAGACTTAACCCTAACCCTAACCATAGCCCTAACCCTAGACCTAGCCCTAGCCATAGCCCTAGCCCTAGCCCTAGGCCTAGCCCTAACCCTAACCCTAACACTAACCCTAGCCCTAGCCCTAGCCCTACTCTAGCCCTATCCCAAGCCTTAGCCCTAGCCCTAGCCCTAGCCCTAACCCTAACCCTAACCCTAACCCTAGCCCTAGCCCTAGTCCTAGTCTAGCCCTAGCCCTAGCCCTAGCCGTAACCCTAACACTAACCCTAACCCTAGCCCTAACCCTAACCCTAGACCTACCCCTAGCCCTAGCCCTAACCCTATCCCCTCCCTAGCTCTAGCCCTAGTACTTGCCCTACCCCTAGCCCGAGTCCAAACCCTAAAACTAAACCTAACCCTAGACCTAACGCTAAACCTAACACTAACCCTAACCCTAACCCTATCCCTATCCTTGCCCTAACCCTAGCCCTATCCCTAGTCCTAAACTTAACCCTAACCCTAACCCTAGCCCTAGCCCTAGCCCTAGCCCTAACCCTAACCCTAGCCCTAGACCTAACCCTAACCCTAACCCTAACCCTAACCCTAGCCCTAGCCCTAGCACTAGTCTTGCCCTAGCCCTGGCCCTAGCTCTAACCCTAACCCTAACCCTAAACCTAAACCTAGCCCTAGACCTAACCCTAACCCTAACCTTGCCCTAGCCCTAGCACTAGTCTTGTCCTAGCTCTAGCCCTAGCTCTAACCCTAACCCTAACCCTAACCCTAATCCTAGCCCTAGCCCTAGCCCTAGCCCTAACCCTAACCCTAACCCTAACCCTAACCCTAACCCTAACCCTAGCCCTAACCCTAAACCTAGCCCTAGCCCAAACCTAGCCCTAACCCTAACACTAACCATAATCCGAGCCCTAGCCCTAGCCCTAGTCCTTGCCCTAACCCTAGATCTAGCCCTAACCCTAACCCTAACCCTTACCCTAGCCCTAGCCCTAAACCTAACCCTAGACCCAGCCCTAGCCCTACCCTAGCCCTAGCCCTAACCCTAACCCTAGCCCTAACCCAAGCCCTACCCTAGCCCTAGCCCTAACCCTAGCCCTATCCCTAAACCTAAACCTAACCCTAACCCTAACCCTAACCCTAACCCTAACCCTAGCCCTAACACTAACCCTAGCCATAGCCCTAACCCTAACCCTAACCCTAACCCTAGTCCTAGCCCTAGCCCTAGTCTAGCCCTAGCCCTAGCCCTAGCCCTAGCCCTAACCCTAACCCTAAACCTAACCATTGCCCTAGCTCTAACCCTAGCCCTAACCCTAATCCTAACCCTAACCCTAGTCCTAGCCTTAACCCGAGCCCTAGCTCTAACCCTAACCCTAACCCTAACCCTATCCCTAGCCCTAGCCCTAGCCTTAGTCCTTGCCCTACCCCTAGCCCTAGCCCTAACCCTAACCCTAACCCTAGCCCTAACCCTAAACCTTGC
>OX463233.1:152534879-152537379 GCA_949820135.1 Sylvilagus floridanus
AACACTAACCCTAAACCTACCCCTAGCTCTAGCCCTAGCCCAAGCCCTATCCCTAGCCCTAAACCTAACACTAACCTTAATCCTAGCCCTAGCCCTAGACTTACCCCTCGCCCTAGCCCCAACCCTCACACTAACCCTAACCCTAATCCTAACCCGAACCCTAGACCTAACCCTAACCCTAACCCTAACCCTAACCCTAGCCTTAGCCTTACCCCTAGCCCTAGCCCTAACCCTAGACCTAGCCCTAGCCTTAACCCTAACCCTAAACCTAAACCTAACCCTACCCCGAACCCTACCCCTAACCCTAGCCCTAACCCCAACCCTAAATCTAACCCTAGCCCTAGCCCTAGCCCTAGCGCTAGTATAGCCCTAGCCGTAGCCCTAGCCCTAGCCCTAGGTCTAACCCTAACCCTAACCCTATCCCTAACCCTAGCCCTAACCCTAGCCCTAGCCCTAAACCTAGCCCAAGCCCTAGCCTTAGGCCTAGCCCTAACCCTAAACCTAACCCTCCCCCTAACCCGAGCCCTAATCCTAACCCTAACACTAACCCTAACCCTAACCCTAACCCTAGCCCTAACCCTAGCCCTAGCCCTAGCCCTAGCCCTAACCCTAACCCTAGCCCTAACCCTAGCCCAAGCACTAGCCCTAGACCTAGCCCTAGGCCTAACGCTAAACCAAGCCCTAGACCTAGCCCTAGCCCTAGCCCTAACCCTAACCCTAACGCTAACACTAACCCTAGCCCTCACCCTAACCCTAGCCCTAGCCCTAACTCTAACACTAACCCTAGCCGTAGCCCTATCCCTAGTCTAGCCCTGGCCCTAGCCCTAGCCCTAGCCCTAGCCCTAGCCCTAGCCCTAATCCTAACCATAAACCTAACCCTAGCCCTAGCCCTAGACCTAAACCTAGCCCTAGCCCTAACGCTAACCCTAACCCTAGCCCTAGCACTAGCCCTAACCCTAGCCCTAGCCCTAACCCTAACCCTAACACTTATCCTAACCCTAACCCAAGCCCTAGCCATAACCCTAACCCGAACCCTAGCCCTAGCCCTAGACCTAACCCTAACCCTAACCCTAATCCTAGCCCTAGCCCTAGCCCTTGCCCTAGCCCTGGTCCTAGCCCTGGCCCTAACCCTAACCCTAAACCTAACCCTAGCCAAGCCCTAACCCTAACCCTAACCCTAGCACTAGCCCTAGCCCTAGTCTAGTCTTAGCCCTAGCCGTAGCCGTAGCCCTAGCCCTAACCCTAACCCTAAACCTAACCCTAACCCTAGCGCTAGCCCTAGCCCTAAACCTAGCCCTAGCCCTAATCCGAACCCTAGCCCTAGCCCTAGCCCTAGCCCTAGCCCTAACCCTATCCCTAACCCTTACCCAAACCCTAACCCTAGCCCAAGCCCTAACCCTTTCCCTAACCCTAGCCCTAGCCCTAGCCCTAGCCCTAGCCCTAGTCCTAACCCTCACCCTAAACCTATCCCTAGCCCTCACCCTAACCCTAACCCTAACCCTAGCCCTAGCCCTAGCCCTAGCCCTAGCCATAACCCTAACCATAACCCTAACCCTAGCCCTAGACCTAACCCTAGCATAATCAATAAACCTAACACTAGCCCTAGCCTTAGCACTAGCCCTAGCCCTAGCCCTAACCCTAACACTAACCCTAGCCCTAGCCCTAACCCTAAACCTAACCCTAGCCCTAGCCCTAACCATAACCCTAAACATAGCATTAGCCCTAGCCCTAACCCTAACCCTAACCCTAGCCCTTGCCCTAGCCCTAGCCCTAGACCTAACCCTAAGCCTAACCCTAACCATAGCCCTAGCCCTAACCCTAACCCTAACCCTAGCCCTAACCTAGCCCTAGGCCTAGCCCTAGCCCTAGCCCTAGCCCTAACCCAAACACTAACCCTAGCCCTAGCCCTAGCTCTAGTCCTTGCACTTGCACTAGCCCTAGCCCTGACCCTAACCCTAACCCTAACCCTAGTCCTAACCATAACCCTAGCCCTAACCCTAACCCTAACCCTAACCCTAACCCTAGCCCTAACCCTAGCCCCAGTCCTAGCCCTAGCCCTGGTCATAGCCCTAGCCCTAGCCCTAGCCCTAGCACTAACCCTAAACCTAACCCTAACTCTAACCCTAACCCTAGCCCTAGCCCTACCCCTAGCCCTAGCCCTAACCCTAACACTACCCCTAACCCTAATCCTAACCCGAACCCAAGCCCTAACCCTAGCCCTATACCTAACACTAACCCTAAACCTAACCCTAGCCGTAGCCCTAGCCCTAGCCCTAGCCCTAACCCTAAACCTAGCCCTAGCCCTAGCCCTAGCATAGCCCTAACCCTAACCCTAACCCTAACCCTAGCCCTAGCCCCAGCCCTAGCCCTAGCCTTGCACTAACCCTAACCCTAACCCTAACACTAGCCCTACCCTAGCCCTAGCCCTAGCCCTAGCACTAACCCTAACCCTAACCCTAATCCTAACCCTAACCCTAGCCCGAGTCCAAGCCCTAGCCCT